>CAUYLG010007706.1:0-30481 GCA_963573385.1 Cacajao melanocephalus
GATAGACTGGACAGGGAAAATGTGGCACATATACACCATGGAATATTATGCACCCATCAAAAACGATGAATTCGTGTCCTTCGTAGGGACATGGATGAACCTGGAAACCATCATTCTCAGCAAACTGACACAAGAACACAAAATCAAGCACCGCATGTTCTCACTCATAGGTGGGTGATGAACAATGAGAACACATGGACATAGGGAGGGGAGCACTACACACAGGGGTCTGTTGGGGGGGAAATAGGGGAGGGACAGCGGGACGTGGGGAGGTGGGGAGAGATAGCATGGGAAGAAAAGCCAGATATAGGTGAAGGGGAGGAAAGCAGCAAATCACACTGCCATGTGTGTACCTATGCAACAATCTTGCATGTTCTTCACATGTGCCCCAAAACATAAAATACAATAAAAATAAAAAAAATAAAAAAAAAGATGCATCATGTTTAGGCCATTTATTTGAATATTTTCTTCTTATTTGATGTAAGTGCTTATAGCTGTGTCACTCATAGTACTGCTCTCACCTTATTACAAAGGTTTTGGTATGTTACGTTTTCATTATCATTTGTTTGAAAAATTTTTTGAATTTCCTTCTTAATTTCTTTATGGACCCATTAATTATTCAGAAGCATAAGGTTTTATTTCCATTTGTTTGTGTAGCTTCCAAAATTACTCTTATTTATTTCTCATTTTTTTCCATTGTGGTAATAGAAGATGCTTAATATTATTTCAATTTTTTAAAATGTTTTGAGATTTGTTTTATGACCTAACACTCTTCCTGAGAGTGACTTATGTGCTAAGAAGAAGAATGTGTATACTGCAGCCATTGGATGGAATGTTCTGTAAATATCAATTAAGTTCATTTGGTTAATAGTGCAGATTAGATTTCATGTTTTTTCTTGATTTTCTGTCTGTGTGATCTCTTCAGTGCTGAAAGTGTGTTGTTGATGTCTCCAATTATTATTGTATTGGGATCTTTTTCCCTCTTTATCTCTAGTAACATTAACATGTATCTGGGTACTTCAGTACTGAGTATATGTATCTTTAAAATAGTTATGTCCTCTGACTGAATGTACTCCTATATCATTATATAATGACAAAAGTCTCTCTTTGTGGTTTATGTTTGAAATTTATTTTGTCTGATATAGCTATAGCAACTCCTATTCTTTTTTTTTTTTTTTTTTTTTGTTTCCACTTGCATGGAATGTCTTTTTCATCTCTGTATTTTCATTCTATGTGTATCTTTATATGAAGTGTTTTTCTTGTACGCAAGACTGTTGAGTCTTATTGTTTTATCTATACAACCACTCTGTCTTTTGATTGGGGAGTTTAGTTTACTTATATTCAATGTTATTATTGAAAAGTAAAAACTTACTCTTGCCATTTTATTTGTTTTCTGGTTGTATTTTGATCTTCTTTTCTTTCTTTTCTTCCCTTCTGTATTTGTTTTAGTGAAGGTGGTTTTCTCTAGTGGAACGATTTGATTTCTAGCTTTTCATTTTTAGACATCCACTGTTTGTTTTTTGATTTGAGGTTATCATGATGCTTGAAAATACTATCTTATAACCAATTATTTTAAACAGATGATAACTTTTTTTTGAGACAGAGTCTCACTCTGTCACCCAGGCTGGAGTGCAGTGGTGCAATCTTTGCTCACTGCAATCTCTGCCTCCCAGGTTCAAGAAATTCTCCTGCTTTAGCCTCCTGAGTGGCTGGGACTACAGTTGTACACCACCACACCTGGCTAGTTTTTGTATTTTAATAGAGAATTTCACCATGTTGCCATGTTGCCCAGGTTGGTCTTGAACCTCTGACCTCAGTGTGATCCATCTGCTTCAGCCTCTCAGAATGCTGGTATGACAGGAGCGAGCCACCATACCCAGCCTAAACTGATGACAACTTAAATACTGATTGCATCAACACACAAGCAAAAATAAAACTGATAAAAGCTCTATATTTTAACTTTATCACTCTGCTTTTGAACATTTTGTGGTTTCTATTTATATCTTATTTTACTGTCTATAGCCTCAGAAGTTGTAGTTATTTTTTATTGGTTTATTTTTTGTTTTTCTGCTTAGAGAGGAGCAGTTTATACATCATAATTACAGTGTTATAATAATCTGTGTTTTTCAGTGTACTTACTCTTATTGGTGAATTTTTAAACTTCAGATGATTTATTATTGCTCATTAACATCGTTTTCTCTCTGAAGATTTTCCTTTAGCATTTCCTTTAGGACAGTTTTGATGTTGAGAAAATCCCTCAGCTTTGTTTTTCAGGAAAGTCTTTGTCGGTTTTTTTTTTGTTTGGCACACACCACCACGGCCAGCTAATTTTCATATTTTTATTTATTTTTTGTTCTAATTTTTAAAAATTATACTTTAAGTTCTGGGGCACATGTGCAGATTGTGCAGGTTTGTTACATAGGTATACACATGCCATGGTAGTGGTTTGCTGCATCCATCACTCTGTCATCTACATTAGGTATTTCTCCTAATGCCATCCCTCCCCAACTCCCTCACCTCCTGCTATTCCTTACTTCGCCCCCCCCACCATGTTTGAAGTATATATTCACTGGATATATACCCTTCAAAAAAAATGGATTTTTTTTTCTTTCAGCATTATAAGTCTGTCATTTCTTTTTCTGCTGGCCTATAAGGGTTCCACTGATATGACTGCTGCCAGTTGTATTGGAGCTCAATTGTATGTTATTTGCTTCTTTTCTCTTGCTGCTTTTAGGATCCTTTCTTTATCTTTGACCTTTGGAAGTCTGATTATTAAATGCCTTAATGTGGTCTTATTTGGGTTAAAGCTACTTTGAGTTCTATAACCTTCTCATGCTTCAATGTTGATATTTTTGTCTGGGTTTAGGTACTTCAAGTAAGTTATTATTTTGAGTAAATTTTTAAATCCTTTTCTCTTTCTTCTTTTTAAGATCACTAGTTCTCAGATTTTTCCCTTTAACAGTATTTTTCTAGATCCTCTAGGTGTTCCTTTTATATTATTTTTGCTTTTGTCTCTTCTGAATGTGTTTTCAAATAGCTTGTTTTCAAGCTCATAAATTCTTTCTTCTGCTTGATTAATTTTTCTTTAAGAGATTGATGCATTCCTCAGTATGTCCATTACACATTTCAACTCCAGAATTTCTGCTTATTTTTAATTACTTTAATATCTTTGTTAACTTTATCTGATAAAGTTTTATCATTTTCTCCGTGTTATCTTTAATTTTGTTGAATTTTCTCAGTGCAGCTATTTTGAATTCTCTATATGAAAGATCACATGTATTTGTCTCCCCAGGATTGGTTACTGGTGACTTATTTAGTTCATTTGGTGAGGTTATGTTTTTATGGATGGTTTTGATGCTTGTGGACATTCGTTGGTGTCTGGGCATTAAACAGTTAAGTATTTATTGTAGTCTTTGTAGTCAGGGCTTGTTTGTATTCTTCCTTCTTGAAATTGTTTTCCAGGCATTTAAAGGGACTTTGGTGTTGTGATCTAAGCCACATCTGCATTAGGGAGCACCCAAGCCCAGTAAGGCTGTAGTTCTTGCAGACTTGTTGAAGTACCCCCTTGGTGGTCTTGGAAAAGATCCAGAAAAACTCTTGTTTTCTTCCCTCAATTTCTCCCAAATGAATGGAGTATCTCTCTCTGTGTTGAGCCACCCGGATATCAGAGTTGGGTGACACAAGCACCCCTGTGACCACCACCACTGAAACTGTGCTGGTTAAGACCTGTAGTGAGCTCTGTACTGGGTCTTGCCCAAGGCCTGCTGTAACCACAACCTGGCTACCACATGTTTGTTTTAGGCTCTAGGGCTCTACAGTCAGCAGGGGGCAAAGCCATCCAGGCTTGCGTCCTTCCCTTTAGGGCTGTGAATTCTTCCTGGCCTTGGATGGGTCTAGAAATGCCATTTGGGAGGCAGGAACCAGAGTAAAATACCTTAAAATTCTACATGGTGCTCTACTGTACTGCTGCTGAACTGAACCTTATGAAACTCTCATTCATTCTCTGAGGAATTTGGACCAGAATATCTCTAATGTCTCCTCCAGCTCTGTCATAGAGATTAAGTGCATCCCACTCTTCCCACATCCCTTTCCACTAGCAGAGGAGCTTCACTTCATGGCCACCACCACGACAGAGTCATGGGGAGTACTGCCAGTGTACTGCCAACTTTCACTTAAAGCCCGAGGTCTCTTAAGTCAGATTGTTGTGGATGCTGCTTGGTCTTAAGAGTCACCCTTCAGTGTGGTGGGCTCCCCTCTGGCCCAGGGCAGGTCCATAAATGCTGTCAAATAGCCAAGGCCTAGAATTAGTGACCCCAAGAGTCTGCTTGGTGTTCTACCCCACTGTCCGCAAGCTGGTATTTGATTTTTTATTCTTTTGAAGTTGCTTTATTTTTGTAGATAGCTATTAAATTTTGTATTCCTGAAAGGAGGGCAATTGGCGGAAGCTTCTATTTGGCCACTTTGCTCTGACCACAGCCAGGGTCACTCTTTGATGAGGCAGCAGGGGAATAAACAGGTTAACTCAGGATTTACTAATTGCCTCAGTAATAGAGATTTGTTATTGATTTTTTTTGTCTATTGTATTTATTGATGACAATTTTATTTTTCTCTGTTCCTGTTTTTACCTGTTGGTAAAAGAAATGTTTTACTCTACTCTTCAAAACAAACAAACCCATCCACTTTGAGACATTGTGAGATTTTGGAAAGAAAATTTGACCTGGATTCGGATATATAATCTTTATTCTTGGATTGTGTATTCTTACATAACTCTCATCCATTATCTGATAAAATTGGACTAGAATACCTCTAATGTCTCCTACAGCTCTGTTACTGTGAAGCTAGTCCAATGACTCTTACTTTTTTCCCTTCTTCATTTTATTTATAACATTCTGATTATTTTAATCTGTCAACCCATGGTTCTGGGCAGGCAAAAAAAAAAAAAAACAAACACAGATGCACCCCCTTGGATAAGATGGAGTGTCTTTAGGTGGCTCTAGTAAAATGAAAATAAATAATAGAATTAAAGTTTGAAGAGTAACATATTTATAGTCATTATCATTCATGAGGTACAGAAATGTGTGACTTGTTTAAGAGGAGGCAAGAAAAATTCTGGAACTTGAACACAAATATGAGCATGAACACAAGGCATTACCAGGCTGGATGGACAATTTAGGGTGGACCTGGTTTGGCAAGCTTGGTGATTGTGGTAAGGGTAAAAATGGGAAAGCATAGAGGCAAAATATCTATGGGATATCTGTGACAAGGAATGGGTAGCTACTTAGAAATCTTCCTCAATGAAAAAGTGATAATGAGCTGAGCATCTTCTGTGTGCAAGTTATGTGACATTCATTGTGCCAACTTGATCCTCAGAATAACCCTGTTAAATTGTTGTTACTAGGCTTATTTTATAAAAGAACAAAATCAAGGATCGGAAAAGTTAAGTAAAATACCCATGTTCAGGCAGCTAGTATGTGGTAGAGCTGGGATTTGCATTCAGAGCTGTCTGACTCCAAACCCCTCTTCTTAATCTTTTTCTAAACTACAACTCTGCATTAATAGGTACAAAATAAAGACAGAAGAAGGAGAGTTATAAGAGGAATCAGACTAGAATGAGAGTTCAGAGTATGGACTTTGGAGTCAGACTATCTGAAGTGGAATTTCTGATGCAAGCAGGCAAGTCATTCAAACTCTTTGATACTCAGTTTCTTCATTTATGAAATGGAGAGTTTAATATCAATTCCAAGGATTATTGTGAGGATTAAATGGGTTAATCTATGTAAATTTGGAGGCATAATAAATATGAAACAATGAAATAATAATAATAAATATTAACTAATGAAAGAATCAGATCCCAGGAAACATTTCCATTTTAAGTGACTAAGATACAATGAGCCCCAAAGGAATATTTTTCCACTTAACAATTGTGATTTGAGTCAATTCTTACATAAAGTCGTGGGTGGCAATTGTCAATGAATGCTTCATTTTAAGAAGTATTTTTTAAAATCTGAACCTTCTTAAACATTAACAATGTGATTCTTGTTATTTATTTGTTTATTTATTATACTTTAAGTTCTGGGGTACATGTACAGATCGTGCAGATTTGTTAATAGGTATATATGTGCCATGGTTGTGGTTTGCTGCATCCATCACCTAGTCATCTACATTAGGTATTTCTCCTAATGCTATCCCTCCCCAGTCCCCCTACCCCCTGCTATTCCTTCCCCAGTCTCCCACCCCTCAGGCTCCAGTGTGTGATGTTTCCCTCCCTGTGTCCTTGTGTTCTCATTGTTCAACACTAACTTATGAGTGAGAACATGCAGTGTTTAGTTTTCTGTTCTAGAATACTCTGCAGCCATTAAAAAAAGATGAGTTCATGTCCTTTGCAGGGACACATATACAACTGGAAACCACCATTCTTGTACTTTTTTTATTACAATAGAACCAATCAAAATCTATGTGCCTTTTGTCTTATTGATCATATTAAATGATAAATTTAGACAAGCGACTGTCCTAATAACTAAAAAAGAAAATATAGTTGAACTGCTAAGGTACAAATATAGCACTAGGTTCATTTTAAAAATCAGAAGAACAATCCTCAGTAGACCAACTCTGTTGACATTTTCACTTGTCCTCCAGACAGCTTCATGGTGAAAATCATGAAGACTTAGCCTCCAAAATGTTTTCATTTACTGTAATTTACTTTCTATTAACTTTAGAAAGGACTAATTGCAATATGTCCTGGAAAGAAAAGAAAGAAGTCACTTTAATTCTACTGAAATTGAGATTCTGTGTGTTTGATTTCTTCCAACCTCTTCAAAGAGCACTCAAGGAGTCCTGAGAGTAAGAGAATTCCCCTTTTCATGTGAAAACAAACTTCTGCTTCTAAACTGAGTGTGTTGAATCTCCCAAATTTTTCCAGCATTGGCTTGTGATCTGAGTTACATGCTCAGTGAGACAAGGCAGGACTTTAACAGGAAAACTTTAAAGTCTGAGTGTGTTTACCTTTCATTTTGGTGACTTTGATGTTTGACCAAAGTTTTACTGACCTCATTAATCTTGCTTCTTCTCAGAACTGATTCTTCATAGAAACTAAGATCCGTATATCCTCATTTTTTTTTTGTCTGATTGGGCAAGAAGTGTGCGAAGCTGAATATTTATTTCCATTTCACACCTTTCTAGACATTTATTAATTAAAAGCAGTTGTTGCTAACTAGGGACAGTTCGAATCAACCCCAGTGTTTAGAAGGGATTCCATGAAAAAAGAGTAACATTCAATTTTTTCTAGTCAGGTAGACAGGCTGGCCCATCTCATTCCACCCTCTGATTTCTGCTGCCTCTCCTCATAATCCACTTTAGATCTAGAGAGCACAGAGGTATGGGAAGTATTACAGTTAAATACACTTCTCCTCTACTGTGTATTTTCTAACCTAAATTACAGGGAAAGAGAATTAAGAACATTGTTTTACCTATTATTCTTCTACTTTTCATTGCATTTCTTAAACAGAAATCATTAGGTCATTTTCAGAGTCATTACAGTAGATTAAATTTTTTACTCCTCACAGGGTTAGCACTGTCATAGGGACTGAGAAGAAAAAAATTTTGGTCCTGTTTCCCATAATTAAACTGTGAAAAATGAGACAGACATACAGACTTATACAAATCAGGCAGTAAATCATTAAAATGTTAATTAAGTATTGACCACATTAGGTAGAGTTGGTTGGAATGAATGGAGAGCTCAATTTAGAATAGTTAGAAAAGTGATATTGTTTGGCTGTGTCCCCACTCAAATCATATCTTGAATTATAGTTTCCATAATCCCCATGTGTTGTGTGAGGGACCAGGTAGGAGGTAATTGAATCATGGGGGTGATTATCTCCATGCTGTTATTGTAATAGTGAATTCTCATAAGATGTGATGGTTTCATAAGTGTATTTCCTTCCTTTTGTTTGGCACGTCTGCTTCCTGCCACCATGTGAAGAAAGATATGCTTGCTTTTTTTGTCGTAATTGTAAGTTTCCGGAGGCCTCCCCAGCCATGCTGAACTGTAAGTTAGTTAAACATCTTTCCTTTTTAAATTACCCAGTCTTGGTTATGTCTTTATGAACCGTGTGAAAACAAACTTATATAGTAAATTGGTACTGCAGAGAATGGGGTGCTGCTGTACAGATGCCCAAAAATGGAAAAGTGACTTTGGAACTGGGTAACAGGCAGAGAAGTTGGAACAGTTTGGAGGGCTTAAAAAAGAGAGAGGAAAATATGGGAAAGTTTGGAACTTCTTAGAAACTTGTTGAATGTCTTTGACCAAAATGCTGATGGTAATATGGACAATGAAGTCCAGGCTGAGGTGGCCTCAGAGGTAGAGGAAGAACTTGTTGGTAACTGGAGTAAAGGTCACTCTTACTATCCAAAGAGATTGGTAGCATTTTGCTTCTGCCCTAGAGATCTGTGGAACTTTGGACTTGAAAAATAATTTAGGTTATCAGGTGGAAGAAATTTTTAAGCAGCAAAATGTTCAAGAGGAAGTGGAGCATAAAACTTTGGAAAATTTGCACACTGATGATGTGATCAAAAACAAATCACATTTTCTGGGGAGAATTTCAAGACCACTGCAGAAATTTGCATAAGCAATGAGGAGGTGAATGTTAATCACAAAGATGATGGATAAAATGTCTCTAGGGCATGCCAGAGACCTTTGTGGCAGTCCCTTCCATCACAGGCCCAGAGGCCTAGAAGGAAAAAAATGATTTTGTGGGCCAGGCTAGGTCTCCCCTGCTGTGTGCAGCCTATGGACTTATTGCCATGCATCCTAGCCACTGCAGCCATGGCTAAAAGGGGCCAAGGTACAGCTTGGGCTGTGGCTTCAGAGGGTGCAAACCCCAAGCCTTGACAGCTTCTATGTGGTGTTGGGCCTGCAGCTTCACAGAAATCAAGAATTGAGGTTTGGAAACCTCCACCTAGATTTCAGAGTATACAAGGAAATGCCTGAATGCCCAGGAAGAAATTTGCTGCAGGGGCAGAGCCTTTATGGAGAATCTCTGCTAGGGCAGTGCAGAAGGGAAATGTGGGATTTGAGACCTCACATAGAGTACCTACTGGGGCAATGCCTAGTGGAGTTGTGAGAAGAAGGACACCATCCTCCAGACACCAGAATGGTAGATCCACCAACAACTTGCACTGTGCACCTGGAAAAGCTGTGGACATTCAACATCAGTCTATGAAAACAGAGGAGGGGGTGGCTATACACTTCAAAGCCACAGGGATGAAGCTGCCCAAGGTTGTGGGATCCCACCTCTTGCATCAGTGTGTCCTGGATGTGAGACATAAAATCAAAGATCATTTTGGAACTTTAAGGTTTAATGACTGCCCTTTTGGATATCAGACTTGCGTGGGGCCTGTAGCTCCTTCATTTTGACCAATTTCTCTTATTTGGAATAGGTGTATTTTCCCAATGACTGTACCACCATTTTATCTAGAATATATCTAACTTGCTTTTGATTTTGCAGGCTCATAAGCAGAAGGGACTTGCCTTGTGTCAAATGAGACTTTGAACTTTGACATTTGGGTTAATGCTGTAATGAGTTAAGATTTTGGGGGACTGTTGGAAGAGCATAATTTTGTTTTGAAATGTGAGGACATGAGATTTGGGAGGGGCTAGGGGTAGAACAATATAGTTTGGCTGTGTCCCCCCCAAATCTCATCTTGAATTGTAGTTTCTATAAACCTCACGTGTTGTGGAAGGGATCTGGTGGGCAGTAAGTGAATCAAGGGGTCAGTTAACTTCATGCTGTTCTCGTGCTAGTGAGTGAGTTCTCATTAAATCTGTTGGTTTAATAGAGGGCTCTTCCCCCTTTTGCTCAGCACTTCTACGTGGTGCCACCATGTAAAGAAAGATGTTTGCTTTTCCTTCCACCATGGTTGTAACTTTCCTGAGGTCTCTGCAGTCATGCTGAACTGCCAGTCAATTAAACCTCTTTCCTTTATAAATTACCCAGTCTCAGGTATGTCTTTATCAGCAGCATGAGAATGAAGTAATACAAAAAGGCTTAATAGTGGAAGGTAATGCTATCTTAAGTACGGGTAGAAGTTGGATAGATGATAATTAAATTAGGTAGGGATAGGGAAATGTTCATAATATGAACAAAATCCTGAAGGTAATCAAACAGATGTGTATAGGACTATGAGGAGACTACCCTGGGAGAAGAAGTACTGAGGTGACAATCTTACATACATTACAATGAGATATTCTACATTGGATAAAGTGAGATGAATAGAAATGTCTATAAAGCTTGTTAAAATACAGACTACTGAACTCCACTCTTAGAGTTTCGATTTGGTAGATCTAAGTAGGACCAGAAAATTTGCATTTCCAAATACCAAGAGACTCTGATGCTGCTGGTGTTTGAGAATTACTAATCTAATTCAAAGAACCTTGAAACAAATGCAGTTATCTTGTCATTATTTTTTAACCACAATGAAAATCTAAAAGATTAAAGAAGGCTGCCTATGCTTCTGTCACATCTATCAGTATCCAAACACATTTTTGTAGCTGCCATTTCTTCAAATGAGAAGTGCCAATTTTAGGGAGAACATTTGCAAGTTTATGCTTGGCGGCAATGGTGAAATAACATGACTTAGCAGGTCAATAAGGCCTCAATCCTAAGTTTTCCAAAGTATTTTGGAAAAAATTAGTAAAAACATATACTTATTCTCCTTTTCCTGGTAGATTTACAATGTTGGATTGATAACTGGTATAGTGGAACTTCTTCAGCAGTGTTCAATCTTGCACTCTAATTTTGATTGCTGTACTTCTAGATGGGACATCACAGCTCTGGTGGAATCAGTAGCACCCATAAAAACTACATCATAAATATGCAGTCACTTAGCTCAAGGGAAAGACTTCAACAGGGTAGATTCTGCAAAGAAATTCATCCAGAACCAGTGTTTCTGCTGAGCTGATCTATTAAAAGGACTCATTAAACAGTGTCCATTCTGTATGAATGCCAACATATTTACTCTTGTGCTTGTAAAAAGAGACCTTAATGATGAATCTATTCCTGAATTAAACCTAGGTAAACATTTATTCTGGAAACTTCTTAAACATACTTGTTTTTCTAAATCTGAATCAGTGAGAGAACAATCATGAGGATTCAGAAACTTTGACTCCCAGATTTGTGCTCAGTATATTAATGTTTGTCTCACCACCTTATTTTCTCTCTTTTTGGAAAAAATAATCTTTAAGTTTTCTGAGATAAATTGGTAACTCAGAAATTTAGCCTTTTCAGAGTTCATGCCTGATAATCAGGTCTGTGCATAGGGTAGGACAAGTGAAAAACAGCCTTAGGCTATACAGCCAGGCATAAGCTATACTAAATGAGAGAATCCAGAGATAAACTACATAGGGAGAATTCGCTGGAGCTAGACATGAATGCTTCTGTGACTTCCTTAGTCAGCTGGCATTAGGACTCTCTGAAAGATAATATGAATCACCTTACTGAGCCAATAGTCACCTCATATTTTACTTTCCATTTTCTGTATCTTGCATATATTTGTTTGGAACGGACAATACCTTTAGTACTTTGCACTAAACTAGGCTTTCCTATTTTCTCCATCAGTTTCCTTGCTACACATCTATCCATTCATTCCTTTATTGGATGGGTATTTTTGAAGTTGTAGTTCAATCTAGTATGGCATTTTTTGGACAGGTGGCCAGAAGACCAGGGTTCAAGTACTAGTTTTGCCACTAGTTGTGTGACCTTAAAAGACAGAATTGCACAATTATATGGCTCAGTGGCTCCTAAAGTGTGAAATGTGTACCATAATAGGTTTGTAAGTTAATTATAGTTGGTATATGGAAGAATACTTTTAATTTGAATATTAATTTGAGCATGTCTTCAACTAATACTATAAAAGTTATCTTGCCCTGCCTGACACCAATACCCATACATGTACTCTAGAGTTTGGGAATTGAACTGTCCTGCACACTGCCAATGGTACCTGAGTGCACCATCTGGGGGACTGAGGAAGACTGACCTATCTCTAACCCCTACCACTGGTGCCTATGCACATCATCTGGGAGCCTGGGGACTAACCCACTCCACCCACCAGTGCTGGTGCCCAAATACATTATCAAGGGCCTGATGACAGACCTGTTTCTGCCAACCACCACTTTTGCTGACACCCAGCACCCAAGCACACAATCTGGGAGCCTGTGAATTACCTGCCCTGTCTGCCCCAGCTGATGCCTGTGCATAACATCAGGGAGACTAAAGGCGGGTCTGCCTTGCCTGATGCCACCAACTCTAGTGCCCAAGGATCACCCCACCTAATGTCCCTGTCCCCAGCAAAGCCTTACAACAGCATCCATCAACAACCACAGTGTAAGATACTTCAGAACTTAAAAACACAACTGATGCTGATTACAGCTGAAGAAATCATACAGAGAGTATACTACTTTACCCACCCAGAATCAGAGTCAAATATGTTTCTACCCATCCAACATGAAAGATAAATCTATAGAAAAAAGTCTTTCTCTACGAAAGCCAATACATAAAACTGGAAGAAGTGATTATTGCACCAGATGCACAGATATCAAAGCAAGAACAAAAGAAACAAGGAAAAGCAAAGAAACACGATTTCTCCAAAGAACACAGTAATTCTCTGGTAACAGGCTCCAAAGAAAAGAACATTTATAAAAAGCTTGAAAAACAGCATTAAAAATACTGGTACTAAAGAAATGCTATAAGATAGGATAGAACAGAGATAAGAAATACAAAGAAATGAAAATCAGGAAACAATTCATGATTTGAATGAGAAATTCAAAAAAGAATGAAATACAAATTCTAAAACTAACGTATTCAATAGACGAAAAGAAAAAATACAATCAAGACCTTCAACAATAAACTAGATAGAAGAATTTCTGAATTTCAAGTCATATCTCTGGAAACCACTTAGTTGGATAAGAAAAGCACACACATACAAAAATGATGAAAAGAATGTAAAAAGCCTATGTGTGTCAGATGCAGTGCCTGACACCTATAATTCTAGCATTTTGGGAGACTGAGGTGAGAGGATCACTTGAGCCCAGGAGTTCAAGATCAGCCTGGGCAAGATGGATAGACCCTCATCTCCACATAAAATTAAAATAAAATAGTTGAGTGTGGTTCTGGGTGCCTGTAGTCCCAGCTACTCAGGAAGCTGGGGTTGGAGAATTGTTTCAGTCTGAAATTCAAGGTGCTAGTTAGCTTTAATCCCACCAGTGCACTCCAGCCTAGGTAACATAGTGAGATCCCATCTCTAAAAATCATACAGTTAAATTAAAATGAGAAGCCTATGTAAAATATAGTGTCACAGAATCCTTAGAGTATTGCTTTTCCAGATGGAAACTTCTATAGCCAGTGGTGCTTTTGCTCAAGTTTTGTTTGTGCCCACTGGGCTTGTTCCACTCACTCAGCCCAGCAAGTTGCAGTCAGCTTGTACTACTGGCCTGGATCCTATGCCTGCCAGGAGTGAACCAAGCATAGAGTGGCAAGGGGTGTGTGAGCAAGCATTGAGTCCTGCCATTGCACACATCCAGATATGCCAGCTGCAGTGGAGTGGGCTGCTCCAGGTGTTAGCACAAGCACTGGCTTCATGCAAGGCTGTGGCTCGACCAGGCAAACCACAAGTGGCTTCCACTGTGGGCACCAGGGAATGCGGTAGCACCTGGAAGGTTGGAGAGGTCAGGAACTGCAAAGCCCCAGAAAGAGTGTCACAGCCCTGGCTTGGGGAACCTCTAGGTCTGGGCTCCCTTAAAGGCTGTAGCTTGTCTCTCCTCATTGCTCTCAACGGGGCAAGTGAGGAGTGTGTTTTAGCCCTGTTTGGGTAATTGCTTTTTCAGTCATGCCATTTGGCAGGTACTGAGTTCTTGTCTTGCATCCAAGAAGAATGAGGTATATGGACAATTGGAGTGTGAGCAAGGCAGAGAGGAGCTGCATTGAGTGACAAAACAGCTGTTAGGAGACCCAAAGTCTCCTGATGAATGTTCTGGATGAGTTTCCAGTTTCTCAGAAGAGAGGAGACCTGGAATGAATAGCTCCTTTCCACAGGCAGGTCATCCCGATGAGTTGAGGAGACCTGAAGTGAGTAGTTCTTTCCCACAGCTGGTAGTCCTGACTTCTCTGTGAGTCTGGCTGAGTCTGAGGTTTTTGTGGGCCTCAGAAGGGAGGAAGTTCATGCTAATTGGCCCATGGGTGGCCGTGGGTGGGCCCAGAAAAAGCATCACAAATTCTCACTCTGGGCCACAGATTTCACCTGGAACTGACAACCCAGACTCCTTCAGGGCATTCCCGATTTGAAGATGGGGCTTTACTGGGGACCTGCCCCTTTCTGCCCAGAAGCCTGTATGCCTAGTGCTGCCATCTTCATGTCATCCACCATGTCCAGGATGTTTGTGCTAAGGGGCACCTGCAGGCCTGCATGGAGCCACCCTCAACCCTCCTTTTCCATCCTTCCCATGCTTATCAGCTAGAAGACAGCCAAGGCAGCAGGAGGCTGGTGTGTCAATACCACCCTGAGTGTGTGCACACCCAGCTAGGTTGTGATAGCACCCAGGCTTGACCACAACTTTGCTCCACCCTGGAGCAGGCAGCAGGAACAGAGAGAGGCCAATCCACAGGAGCAGGCACTTCTGAAGCTGTGAGGAGAGGGGGAATTCCTGGGCCCCGGAGAGCACAGGATGCCTGGGTCCATAGCCATGGTTGGTACTCTCACCCTGCCATCTCAGAAGAGGGCAGGGCTTCTGCCTGTTCCCAGCTTCTGTCAGCTCTGTGGAATGTGCATGCCCAGCTATACCTCCCCTGCTGGAGCAGTGTCTTTGCAGAAGACACTTAAAACAGGCTGCTGCTGCCATCAATAGGACATCATAAAGTGACCAAATATTTAAATTCTGGAATTCCTAGGAGAAGAGATGGGAAAAGGCATGAAAAAACCTATCTAATGAAATAATGGCTGAAAACTTCTAAATATTGCAAGAGATAGAGAAATCCAGATAGAGGAGGTTCAAAGTATACTCACAAATAGATTCAACCTAAAAAGGTCTTTTCTAAGTCACATTATATACAAACTGTCAAAAGTCAAAGACAAAAAGAGAATTCTAAAAACATCAAGAGAAAAGCATAATGTTACATATGAAGGAATTCCCATCAGACAAACAGTGTATTTTTTCAGCAAAAATCTTACAGGCTAGGAGAGAAAGATATGATACATTTAAGTTGCTGAAATTAAAAAAAATATGTATTTAGCCAAGAATACTATATCCAGCAAAACTCCCATTCAAAAATGAAGGAGAAATAAAAGTCTTCCCAGATGAACAAAATCTGAAGGAATTCATAACCACTAAACCAACCCTACAAGAAATGCTAAGTGGAGCCCTACACCTGGAAGTAAAATGATGCCATTTACCGTCATGAAAACACATGAAAATATAAAATTCACTGGTAGAGCAAACACATAAATAAGAGAGAGAAAAAACTCAAATATTACAACTGCAGAAAACCACCAAACTACAATGATAAAAAACGAAAGAAAAATAAAGAACTGAAGGACACATAAACAAACAAATTAATAAAATGACAGGAATAAGCCCTCACATATAAATAATAACCTTGAATGTAAATAGATTACACTTCACACTTAAAAGATATAAGGTGGCTTAATGAGTAAAAAAGCCATAACCCAACAATATGCTACCTAAAATAAACTCATCTCACCTCTAAAGTCACATAAAGACTAAAAATAAAGGGATGAAATGAAGACATTTCATGCAAATGAAAGCCAAAAGTGAGTGAGAGTAGCTATATTTAGATAAAACAGATGTTAAATCAAAAACAGTAAAAAGAGAGAAAGTAGGTGATTATATAAAGTGATAAATTCAGCAAGAGACTATAAGAATTTGAAACAAATATGTATTCAATACTAGTGCACCCAGATATATAAAGCAAATATTATTACCTAAAAAGGAAGATACAGATTAAAATACAATAATAGTTAGAGACTTTACCACCCCACTCTCACCATTGGACAGATCATCTAGACCAAAAACCATCAAATAAACTTTGAATTTAAACTTCATTTTAAACTAAAAGGACCTAAGAGACATTGATCCAAAGCTTTCACCCAAAAGCTGAGAAATACACATTCTTCTCCTCAGCACATGGAATATTCTTCAGGATAGATTATATGTTAGGATACCAAACAAGTCTCAACAATTTTTGAAAAAATTAAAAATATTCAATATATTCTCAAAATACAATTGAGTAAAATTAAAAATTAATAACCAGAGGAACTTCAGAAACTGCACAACAAAAGTAAAAGTAAACAGTGTACTCCTGAATGTCCATTGAGTTAATAAAAAACTTCAGAAGAAAATAAAATTTAATGAAACAAATGAAAATGGAAACACAACATACTAAAACCTGTGAAATACAGCAAAAGCAGTGCTAAGAGGGAAGTTTATAGGACTGACCACGTACATCCAAAAAAAAGTAAAAATATTTTAAATTGAAAACATTAAAAATCTGATACACTTAAAGAACATACAAAATTAATAACAAACCAAACTCAAAATTAGTAGAAGGAAAGAAATAATAAAAATCAGAGCAGAATTAAAATTCAGACTTAAAAAAAATTACAAAGGGTCATAAAAGCAAAATGGTGGTTGTTTGCAAATATAAACAAAATAGAAAAATCCTTAGCTAGGCTAAGAAAAACAAAACAGCCCCATATAAATAAAATCAGAGATAAAAAGGGAAAATTAAATTGATGCCACAGAAATACAAAGAATCATTGGAGCTAATGAACAGCAATATGCCAACAAATTGGAAAACCTAGCAGAAATAAATACATTACTGGGCACACATAAGCTACAAAGATTGAATCTGTTCCTATTGGTAGGAAACTGTTTATACCAATAATGAGGAATAAGATTGAATCAATAATAAAAATCTCCCAACAAGTAAATGGATTGACATATGAATTCCACAAAACTTATGAAGAAGAACTAACACAAATTCTTCTTAAGGTATTCCAAAACATTAAAGAGACAGGAATTCTTTCTAACTCATTTTACAATAATTACCCTAATACCAAAACCAGAAAGAACAAAACAAAAAACAAAAGTATAGGCCAATATCCTTCATAAATATAGACTCAAAAATCCTCAATAAAATATTAGCAAAATGAGTCTAACAACACATCAAAAAGACAATACAACATATCAAGTGGGATTAATTTCAGAAATCTAAATATGTTTCAACATATGCAAATCGATAAATGTGGTACATCATATAAGCAGAATTAAGGACAGAAGCCATACAATTATGTCAATAGATACAGGAAAAGCATTTGCTAAAATTTAACATCCCTTCATAATAAAAACTTTCAACAAATTAAGCATAGATGGAACATACCTCACCATAATAAAGGCCACATATGAGAAACCCATAGCCTACATAATATCGGATAGGGAAAAAATTAAATATTTTTCCTGTAACAATTGGAACAAGGATGCCCACTCTCACCACTCTTACTTAACATAACACTGAAAGTCCTAACCAGAGAAATCAGACAAGAGAAAGAAATAAAAGGCATCCAAATTGGAAGAGACGCATTCAAATTATCCTTCTTTTTAGACAACATAATATTATATATAGAAAACCTGAAGACTCCACCAAAATAACTACAAGAATTGATAAACTAATTCAGTAAAGTTTCAGGGCACAAAATCAACATAAAAATCATCAGCATTTCTATATACCAATAATGAATTAGCTGTAAAACATAAACTGAGAATGTATTCCCATCTACAATAGCTAAGAAACAAAAATCTACCTAGGAATATATATTTTTTAATTTATTGCTACATTTTCTTTCTTTTTTTTTTTTCTTTTTGCCTTTTTTAAAATTGTAATTTAGGTTCTGGGGTACCTGTGCAGATCATGCAGGATTGTTGCATATGTACATACATGGCAAGGTGGTATGCTGCCCTCATCCTCCCATCACCTATATCAGGTATTTCTCCCCTCATTATCCCTCCCCACCCTCCCCACCCCCACTGACCCTCCCCTAGCCCACCTCTACTGAATGCAGTGTGTGATGCTCCCCTCCTTGTGTCCACGTGTTCTAATTGTTCAACACCGGCCTATAAGTGACAACATATGGTGTTTGGTTTTCTGTTATTGTGTCAGTTTGCTGAGAATGATGATTTCCAGATTCACCCATGTCCCTATGAAGGACACGAACTCATCATTTTTTATGGCTGTGTAGTATTCCATGGTGTATATGTGACACATTTCCTTTATCCAGTCTATTGATGGACATTTGGGTTGGTTCCAGGTCTTTGCTATTGTAAACAGTACCACAATGAAAATATGTGTGCATGTGCCTTTATAATAGAAAAATTTATACCTTTTTGGGTATATACCCAGTAATGAAATTGCTGGATCAAATTGTATTTCTATTTCTGGGTCCTTGAGGGATTGCCACACTGTCATCCAGAATGGTTGAACTGATTTACACCCCCACCAATAGTGTAAAAGTGTTCCTATTTCTCCACAAATCCTCTCCAGCATCTGTTGTCTCCACATTTTTTAATGATCACCATTCTAACTAGTGTGAGATGGTATCTCAATGTGGTTTTGATTTGCATTTCTCTAATGACCAGTGATGATGAGCATTTTTTCATGTTTGTTGGCCTCATCGATGTCTTCTTTTGTAATGTGTCTGTTCATATCCTTCGTCCACTTTTGAATGGGTTTGTTTGTTTTTTTCTTGTAAATCTGTTTTAGTTCTTTGTGGATTCTGGATATCAGCCCTTTGTCAGATGGGTAGATTGCAAAATTTTTTTTCCATTCTGTTGGTTGCCAGTTCACTCTAATGATTGTTTCCTTTGCTGTACAGAAGCTGTGGAGTTTAATTAGATCCCATTTGTCTATTTTGGCTTTTGTTGCCATTGCTTTTGGTGTTTTAGGCATGAAGTCCTTGCCTATGCCTATGTCCTAAGTGGTTTTGCCTAGGTTTTCTTCTAGGGTTTTTATGGTGTTAGATCTTATGTTTAGATCTTTAATCCATCTAGAGTTAATTTTAGTGTAAGGTGTCAGGAAAGGGTCCAGTTTCTGCTTTCTGCACATGGATAGCCAGTTTTCCCAACACCATTTATTAAACAGGGAATCCTTTCCCCATTGCTTGTTTTTCTCAGGTTTGTCAAAGATCAGATGATTGTAGATGTGTGGTGTTGCTTCTGAGGCCTCTGTTCTGATCCATTGGTCTTTGTCTCTGCTTTGGTACCTGTAGCATGCTGTTTTGATTACCATGGCCTTGTAGTATAGTTTGAAGTCAGGCAGTGTGATGCCTCTGGCTTTGTTCTTTTTGCTTAGGATTGTTTAAGCTCTGTGGGCTCTCTTTTGGTTCCATATGAAGTTTGAAGTGTTTTTTTTCCAGTTCTGTGAAGAAGGTCATTGGTAGCTTGATGGGAACAGCGTTGAAACTGTAAATTACTTTGGGCAATATGGCCATTTTCATGATGTTGATTCTTCCCAACCATGAGCATGGGATGTTGTTCTATCTGTTTGTGTCCTCTCTTATTTAATTGAGCAGTGGTTTGTAGTTCTCCTTTAAGAGGTCCTTTCCATCCTTTGTTAGTTGTATTCCTAGTTATTTTATTCTCTTTGTAGCAATTGTGAATGGGAGTTCAATTTTAATTTGGCTCTCTGTTTGTCTGTTATTGGTGTATAGAAATGCTTTTGATTTCTGCATATTGATTTTTATCTTGAGACTTTGCTGAAGTTGCTTATCAGTTTCAGGAGATTTTGGGCTGAGACGATGGTGTCTTCTAAATATACAATCATGTCATCTGTGAATAGAGACAATTTGACTTCCTCTCTTCCTGTTTGAATACTCTTTATTTATTTTTCTTGCCTGATTGCACTGGCTAGAACTGCCAATACTATATTGAATAGGAGTGATGAGAGAGGGCATCCTTGTCTAGTGCCAGATTTCAAAGGGAATACTTCCAGTTTTTGCTTGATCAGTATGATATTGGCTGTGGGTTTGTCATAAATAGCTTTTATTATTTTGTGATATGTACCATCAATGCTTAGTTTATTGAGGGTTTTTAACATAAAGTGCTGTTGAATTTTGTTGAAGGCCTTCTCTGCATCTATTGAGATAATCATGTGATTTTTGTCTTTGGTTCTGTTTATGTGATGGATTACATTTATAGACTTTCGTATGTTGAACCAGCCTTGCATCCCAGGGGTGAAGCCTACTTGATCATGATGAATAAGCTTTTTGATTTGCTGTTGCATTCTGTTTGCCAGTATTTTATTGAAGATTTTTGCGTCGATTCTTATCATATATATTGGCCTGAAGTTTTCTTTATTAGTTGTGTCTCTGCCCAGTGGTATTAGAATGATGTTGGTCTTTAGAATAAGGTGAAAGACCTCTACAACTAAAACTATTAAGCACTGATGAAGGATATTGAAGAAGACACAAACAAATGGAAAAATAACCCAATTCATGGGTCCAAAGAATTAATTTTGTAAAAATGTCCACATTACTCAAAATCATCTATAGATTAAATGTAATCCATATCAAAATACCAAGGATATTCTTTTCATAAATAGAAATAACAATCCTAAAATTCATATAGCATAACAAACGACACCAAACTTCTAAAAGCATGCTGAGTAAAAAAGAACAAAGCTGCAGATATCACATTACCTGACACGAAATATCCTACAAATCTATAGAAAACTAGATACAATGAGCAATGGAACAGAATAGAGATCCCAGAAATAAATTCACACATTTATAGCCAACTGATTTTTTACAAAGGTGCCTAGAATATACATTGCAGATAGGATGCCTTCTTCAATAAATGGTACCAGGAAAACTGGATATTCATACACAGAATAATAAAACTAGACCACTATGTCTCAACATGTCCAAAAACAAACTAAAAAACTAACTGAAACATAAGACCAAAACCTATAAAATTACTACAAGAAACCATAGGGGAAACAATTTAGGCCATTAATCGAGGGAAAAAAATTATGGCTAAGGTTTTAAAAGCATAGGAAACAAAAAGAAAAACAGACAACTGTGACTATACTAAACTGAAAACCTTCTGCACAGCAGAAAAAGCAAAATAGAAAAATTCAAAATACTAAAGGGACAATCTGTAAAATGAGAGAATGTATTTGCAAACTACTAATCAAAAAAAGAATTAATATCCAGAATATATGAGAAACTCAAACAACTCAACATTCCAAAAACAAATAATGTCATTATAAAGTGGGCAAAGGTCTGAATATGGCCAAGAGGTATATGAAAAATTGCTCAACATTACTAATTATCAGGAAAATGCAAATCAAACCACATGAGATATTATTGTATTCCAGTTAGAATTGCAATTATAAAAAGTCACACACACACACACACACACACACACACACACAAAATACTGGCAAGAATGTGGGGAAAAGGGAACTCTTACAGACTGTTGGTGAGACTGTAAATTAGTACACCCATTATGAAGAACTATACGGAGGTTCCTCAAAAAAGCTAAAAATAGAAGTACAAAGTCTAATAGTCCCATTACTGGGTATTTATCCAAAGGAAGAGAAATCAGTATATTAAAGTGATACCTGCACCCTCATGTTTATCTCAGCACTATTCATAATAGTCAAGATATGGAATTGATTTAAGTCTATCAACAGAAGAATGATTAAAGAAAATGTAGTGTATATACACTTGAAATCAGAAAGAAGACAAGGAGGTACATTCTCCCCACTTCTATTCAACATTCAACTGGAGGTTCTAGCTAATTAAATAAGGCAAGATAAAGAAATAAAAGGCACCTACATTAAAAAGAGAGAAGGAAAACTGTGCTTATTCACAGAGGCATGCCAATGTACATAGAGAGTGCAATCACGCAAAAGAAAGTGCAAGAAAACAACTGGAATTATTAGATAAGCTTATCAAGATTACAGAATATAAGAGCAATATATAGAAATAAACTGAATTTCCATATGCTAGCATTAAACTATGAGAAATGGTAATAAATATAAAATTTGCAATAGCTTTGAAAATATTAAATATTTAGGGATAAATCTGACAAAAGGGTTGTATACCGAAAACCTTGAAAAATACTTGAATTAGAACATAGCAGCATGTTAAAAAAAAGAATTACATATTGAAAATTTCAAAAAAGTCTAAGAGAAATTAAATAAGATCTAAAACATAGACAGCTATGCTGATAGATTAGAAGACACCATGTTATTAATGTGTCAAATTCTCTCCACATTAACTTATATATTTAAGATAATTTAGATAAAAATTCAATAGGTTTTTTTTTCCATAAAAATTTATGAGCTGATTCTAAAATTGATTTGGAAATGTAGAAGATATAGGAATAGGCAAAACAAATTTGAATATAAAAAACAAAGCTAGAGAACTAACACTATCTGATTTCAAGATTTTTTGTAAAGCTACAGTAGTCAAAAGAGTGATACTGATGTAAAGTAGAACAAAGGAACAGAATAGAGAATCCAGAGGGTTCCCACACGTATATGAACAATTGATTTTCTACAAACATAAAAAGACAGCTTAGTGGAGAAAGATTGTCTTTTCAACAAACAGCATTGGACAACTGAATATCAAAACTTGCTAAAAAGAACTTTTATCTATGCATTGCATTATGCACAAAAATTACCTCAAAATGGATCATAGACCTAAGTATAAAACCTAAAACTGTAAAACTTCAAGAAGAAAATGTAAGAGAATATCACTGTAACAGGTTTAGAAAAAAAAATTCTAAATGGTTACATGCATGGTGAAAAGCACGATCTACAGAAAATACATTGATAGATTTTCTGTGCCAAGATGGCCAAATAGGGACAGCTCTGGAGTGCAGTTCCCAGCAAAAATGCCACAGAAGGCGAGCGATCTCTGCACTTCCAACCGAGATACCAGATTAATCTCAATGAGACTGGTTGGACTGTGAGTGTAGTCCAGAGAGGGCAAACCAAGGCAGGTTGGGGTGCTGCCTCACCTGGGAAGTGCAACAGGCTGGAGGACTCTCCTACCAAATGGAGGCCATCAGGGACTTTTTCCCTCTGGTACTCCAGTTCAGATACCGCACGCACTTCTCTCATGGTTGTTATAACCCACAGACCAGGAGATCCCCACTGGGCTGACAAGTGCCATGTGTTACCAGCACAGATCTGAGCGGCCGTTCCAGCTGGCACTGCAGGTGGCCAGCGCAGATCTGGGCAGACGTTTTGGCTGGCGCCTGAAGTGCCTGCAAGACAGAACTTCCCTCTCCCCAGAAAAAGGGGGAGCTGAAACCGGGGAGCTAAGTGATATGGCTTGATGGGTCCCACCCCCACAAAGACTAGCAAACTGAAACCCTCTGGCTTGAGTTTTGCACCAGCACATCAGTTCGAGCTTGACCCAAGATGATTGAGCTTAGTGGGGAGAAGGACATCTGTCATTGCCAAGACAGCTCTAACCTTATCTGCGTAAACAAAAAGCCAGAGGAAGTTTACACAGACGCTGGACTGAGCCAGTGACAGCCCAACAGTGCCTCTACAGGCAGCCTGCGACTAAACTCCTTCCTTGCTGGGCAGGGCATCTCCAAAGCAGCAGACTTAACTGTCCCCACCCAGCAGCTGTAAAGAAAGAAACAGAGCTCTCAGCACAGCACTAAAACTCTGATAAGGGACAGACTTCCTCCTCGAGTGGTTCCCTGACCCGAGTATAACCACAAAGATGCCTCATGCAGGAGAGTGCTGACTGACATCTGGCGGGTACCATTCTGAGACGAAGCTAAAAGAGGAAAAAACAGGCAGCAATCCTTACTGTTCTGTAGCCCTTGTGGGTGATTCCCAGGCAAGCAAGGTCTGGAGTGGATCTCCAGCAGTACTACAAGAGAGGGGCCTGACTGTTAGAAGGAAAACTAAAAAACAAAAAGAGGCAGCTTCAACATCAAGAGAAAGGATGTCCACTCAGAGACCCCATCCAAAATCACCAACTTCAAAGACCAAAGGAAGATAAATTCACTAAGATGGGAAGAAACCAAGGCAAAAAGGATGAAATCAGCAGAAACCAGAATGCCTCTCCTCCTCCAAGGGATCACAACTACTCACCAGCAAGGGAACAAAACAGGATGGAGGATGAGATTGATCAATTGACAGAAGCAGGCTTCAGAAGGTGGGTAATAACAAACTTCTCTGAGTTAAAGGCACATATTCTAACCCAATGCAAATAAACTAAAAACCTTGAAAAAAATTTTAGATGAAATGCTAGCTAGAATAACCAGCTTAGAGAAGAACATAAACGACTTAATAAAGCTGAAAAACACAGCATGAGAACTTCACGAAACATACACAAGCTTTGATAGCTGAATCCATCAAGCAGAATAAAGGATATCAGAGATTGAAGATCAACTCAATGAAATAAAACAAGAAGGCAAGACTAGAGAAAAAAGAATGAAAAGAAATGAACAAAGCCTCCAAGAAATATGGGATTATGTGGAAAGAACTAATCTACATTTGATCAGTGTACCTGAATGTGACGGGGAAAATGAATCCAAGCTGGAAAACATTCTTCAGGATATTACCCAGGAGAACTTTCTCAACCTAAAAAGGCAGGCCAACGTTCAAATTCAGGAAATACAGAGAACACCACAAAGATACTCTTCAGGAAGAGCAACCCCAAGGCTCATAATCATCAGATGCACCAGGGTTGAAATGAAGGAAAAAATACTAAGGGCAGCCAGAGAGAAAGGTCGCATTACCCACAAAGGGAAGCCCATCAGACTCACAGTGGATCTCTCAGAAAAAACCCTGCAAGCCAGAAGAGAGTGGGGGCCAATATTCAACATCCTTAAATAAAAGAACTTTCAACCTAGAATTTCATATCCAGCCAAACTAAGCTTCATAAGTGAAGGAGAAATAAAACCCTTTACAAACAAGCAACTGCTGAGAGATTTCATCACCACCAGAACTGCCTTACAAGAGCTCCTGAAGGAAGCACTAAACATGGAAAGGAACAACCAGTACCAGCCACTGCAAAAACATACCAAATGGGAAAGATCATCGATGCAATGAAGAAACTGCATCAACTAACAGGCAAAACAACCAGATAATATCAAAATGGCAGGATCAAATTCACACGTAACAATATTAACCTTAAATGTAAACAACCTAAATACCCCAATCAAAAGACACAGACTGGCAAATTGGATAAAAAGTCAAGACCCATCAGTGTGCTGTATTCAGGAGACTCATCTCACATGCAAAGACACACACAGACTCAAAATAAAGGGATGGATGAAGATTTACCAAGCAAATGGAGAGCAAAAAAAAGCAAGAGTTGCAGTCCTAGTCTCTGATAAAATGGACTTTAAACCAACAAAGATCAGAAGAGACAAAGAAGGACGTTACATAATGATAAAATGATCAATGCATCAAGAAGAGCTAACGATCCTAAATACATATGCACCCAATGCAGGAGCACCCAGACACATAAAGCAAGTTCTTAATAACCTACAAAGAGACTTACACTCCCACAAAATAATAGTTGGAGACTTTAACACTCCACTGTCAATATTAGACAGATCAACAAGACAGAAAATTAACAAGGGTATCCAGGACTCGAACACAGATCTGGACCAAGCAGGCCTCATAGACATCTACAGAACTCTCCACCCCAAATCTACAGAATATACATTCTTCTCAGCACCACATCAAACTTACTCTAAAATTCACCATAAAATTGGAACTAAATCACTCCTCAGCAAATGCAAAAGAATGGAAATCATAGCAAACAGTCTCTCAGACCACATTGCAAACAAATTAGAACTGAGGTTTAAGAAACTCCCTCAAAACTGCACAATTACATGAAAACTAAACAACTTGCTCCTGAATGATGACTGGATAAACAATAAAATGAAGGCAGAAATAAAGATGTTCTTCAAAAACAACTAGAATGAAGACACCACATACCAAAATCTCTGGGACACATTCAAAGCAGTGTCTAGAGGGAAATTTATAGCACTAAATGCCCACATGAGAAGCAAGGAAAGATTTAAAATTGACGTCCTATCATCAAAATTGAATTGGTAGAGGAGCAAGATCAAACAAATTCAAAAGCTAGCAGAAGACAAATAACTAAGATCAGAGCAGAACTGAAAGAGATAGAGACACAAAACCCTTCAAAAAACTAATAAATCCAGGAGCTGTTTTTTTGAAAAGATCAACAAAATAGACAGACTACTAGCCAGACTAATAAAAAAGAAAAGAGAGAAAAATTGAATAGATGCAATAAAAAATGATAAAGGGGATATCACCACAGATTCTACAGAAATACAAACTACCATCAGAGATTACTACAAACAACTCTATGCACATCAACCAGTAAATCTAGAAGGAGTGTATAAACTCCTTGACACTTACACCCTCCCAATACTAAACCAGGAGGAGGTTGAATCCCTGAAAAGATAAATAACAAGGTCTGAAGTGGAGGCAGCAATTAATAGCCTACCAACCAAGAAAAGTCCAAGTCCAGGCAAGTTCACAGCTGAATTATACCAGATGTACAAAGATGAGCTGGTACCATTCCTTCTAAAACCATTCCAAACAATACAAAAAGAGGGAAACCTCCTTAACTCATTTTGTGAGACCAACATCATCCTGATACCAAAACCTGGCAGAGACACAACTAAAAATGAAAACTTCAGGCCGATATAGATGATGAACATTGATGCAAAAATCTTCAATAAAATACTGGCAAACCAAATGCAATAGTACATCAGAAAGATTATCCATTACTATCAAGTAGGCTTCATCCTGGAGATGCAAGACTGGTTCAACATATGCAAATCTATAAACATAACCCATCACATAAACAAAACAAAAGACAAAAACCACATGATTATCTCAATAGATGCAGAGAAGGCCTTTGACAAAATTCAACAGCCCTTTATGCTAAAAACTCTAAATAAAATAGGTATTGATGTAACGTATCTCAAAATAATAAAAGCTATATACAACAAACTCACAGCCAATGTCATTCTGAATGGGCAAAAACTGGACGCATTCCCTTTGAAAACTGGCACTAGAAAAGGGTGCTCTCCCTCGTCATTCCTATTCAACATTGTATTGGAAGTTCTAGCCAGAGCAATCAGGCAAGAGAAAGAAATAAAGGATATTCATTTAGGAAAAGAGGAAGTCAAGTTATCTCTATTTGTAGATGACATTATTGTATATTTAGAAGACCACATGGTTTCAGCCCAAAATCTCCTTAAGATGATAAGCAACTTCAGCAAAGTCTCAGGATACAAAATCAATGTGCAAAAATCACAAGCATTCCTATATACCAATAATAGACAAACAGAGAGCCAAATCATGAGTTAACTCTCGTTCACAACTGCTACAAAGAGAATAAAATACCTTAGAATACAACTAACAAAGGATATGAAGGACCTCTTAAAGGAGAAATACAAACCACTGCTCAAGGAAATGTGAGAGGACACAAATAATGGAAAAATATTCCATACTCATGGTTAGGAAGAATCAATATCATGAAAATGATCATATTTCCCAAAGTAATTTATAGTTTCAATGCTATCCCCATCAAACTACCATTGACCTTCTTCACAGAACTGAAAAAATCCACCTTAAGCTTCACATGAAACCAGAAAAGAGCCCACACAATCAAGCCAATCCTAATCAAAAAGAACAAAGCTGGAGGCATCACGCTACCTGACTTCAAATTATACTGCAAGGCTACAGTAATCAAAAGAGCATGGTACTCGTATCAAAACAGAAATTGAGACCTATGGAACACAACAAAGGCTTCGGAAGTAACAACACACATCTGCAACCATCTGATCTTTGACAAACCTGACAAAAACAAGCAATGGGGAAATGATTCCCTGTTTAATAAATGGTATTGGGAAAATTGGCTAGCCATATGCAGAAAGCTGAAACTGGATCACTTCCTTACCCCTTATACAAAAATTAACACCAAATGGATTAAAGATTTAAGCATAAGAGCTAATACCATAAAAACTCTAGAAGAAAACCTAGGCAATACCATTCAGGACGTAGGCATAGGCAAGGACTTCATGACTAAAACACCAAATGCAATGGCAACAAAAGTCAAAATAGACAAATGGGATCTAATTAAACTTAAGAGTTTCTGCACAGCAAAAGAAACACTAATTAGAGTGAACCTGCAACCAACAGAATGGGAAAAAATTTTTGCAAGCTACCCATCTGATAAGGGGCTAATATCCATAATATACAAAGAACTAAAGCAGAATTACAAGAAAGAAAACAACCCCATATAAAAGTCAGCAAAGGATATGGACAGACCCTTTTCTAAAGAAGACATTTAGCAGCCAACAAACTTACAGAAAAATGCTCATTGTCACTCATCATTAGAGAAATGCAAATCAAAACCACATTGAGATACATCTGACACTAGTTAGAAGGGTGATCATTAAAAAATATGGAGACAACAGATGCTGAAGAGGATGTGGAGAAATAGGAACACTTTTACACTGTTGGTGGGAGCGTAAATTAGTTCAACCATTGTGGAAGACAGTGTGACTATTCCTCAAGGATATAGAAAGAGAAATACCATTTGACCCAGCAATCTCATTACTGGGTATATACCCAAATGATTATAAATCTTTCTATTATAAAGACACATGCACACGTATGTTCATTGCAGCACTGTTTACAATAGCAAAGACCTGGAACCAACCAAAATGCCCATCAATGATAGACCAGATAAAGAAAATGTGGCACATATACACCATGGAATACTACGCAGCCATAAAAAATGATGAGTTCGTGTCCTTTGTAGGGACATGGATGAATCTGGAAACCATCATTCTCAGCAAATTGACACAAGAACAGAAAACCAAACACCACATGTTCTCACTCAAAGGTGGTTGTTGAACAATTAGAACATGTGGACACAGGGAGGGGAGCATCACACACTGCTCTGCCATTTTCCTAGTGTTCCCTAGCATCCTGGAAGCAAGTGTTCCCTGACCTTATAGCTAGCGCAACCCTGACAAACTGTCAGTTCTGAGATGGAAGCATACATAGCCTCAAACAGAAAGGCTTAGATGAGGTTCTTGTGGGTCCGAATAGGATACCAAAATCAAGTGTGCAGAGACAAAAGGAGAGTTGAACATAAACTCTGTTTAGCTCCTAAGCAACTCCAATGAGAGATGGCAAATTTGTTCTCACTGTTCCTTCTTGATGAAGTGCAAGTATTGAGAAGCTGGAGTTGTAGCAACTAATTTGTTTCAGCCATTTTCAAATACAGTGATTCCATGGTATCTGTGGGGAATTCATTCCAGGAGTCCTGAACATACCGAATCCTCAGAGGTTCCAGTCCCTTTTTATAAAATGGTTTAGTATTTGCATATAATCTATGTACATCCTCCTGTAGACTTCAAATCATCTCTTGATCACTTGTAATGCCTAATATAATGTAAATGCTATGTAAACAGTTGTTATACTGTATTGTTTCTTAATTTGTATTATTTTAATTTTGTATTTGTATTTTTATTGCTTTTATTTTTGAATATTTTTGATTTGAAGTTTGTTGAATACACAGATGTGGAACTGAAAGGTAGGGAGGGCTGACTGTATGTGGCAGTGTTCATGTTTTAGAGTCAAAATGTATGTGTTTATTCAGTTATCTTTTATTCAAATATAGATATCCACATCAGTTTCTAAAAGTAATTACTGCACTACATGACCAGATTGTTTAATTTAAACTGTTAAACATTGAATTGAGTGTTGGTACCTATGCCAAACCTGTGACATTGCTACCTGAAGTAGCAATTAGGACCCTTGGAATGCTCTTCTCAGATTTAACAAGAAAAGAGAAGCATACAAAGCACAGACAGGTAAAGTGGGTTGATCAGCTTATCTATGTCCCACTTCTCAAAATTGTGGAAATCCTACTTAGAAAATCCAGCTTCTTGTAGTATGGTTTGAAGTCAGGCAGCATGATGCCTCCAGCTTTGTTCTTTTTGCTTAGGATCGTTTTGGCTATGCAGGCTCTCTTTTGGTTCCATATGAATTTTGAAGTGTTTTTTTCCAGTTCTGTGAAGAAGGTCATTGGAAGCTTGATGGGGATAGCATTGAATCTATAAATTACTTTGGGAAATATGGCCATTTTCATTATGCTGATCCTTCCCAACCATGAGCATGGAATGCTTTTCTATATGTTTGTGTCCTCTCTTATTTCCTTGAGCAGTGGTTTGTAGTTCTACTTGAAGAGGTCCTTTACATCCTTTGTTAGTTGTATTCCTGGATATTTTATTCTCTTTGTAGTAATTGTGAATGGGAGTTCACTTTTGATTTGGCTCTCTGTCTGTTATTGGTGTATAGAAATGCTTGTGATTTCTGCACAT